>CM051271.1:16571561-16584061 GCA_027921565.1 Artemia sinica | reverse complement strand
ATGAGAAATCTAAAATACCCAAGACAATGAAAAAGTCGCAATGGGGGGCCCTGGGTCTATCAAAATATTTCTATGGTTTCCCAGGGAATTTAATATCATTTTTTCCGTCTCCGCTTTAAATAAAAAAAATAATTGAGGTATTACCATTTAAAAATGATAACCCCCTATCCCCCTTCCCCTATAGGCAATAACATACAATTTGTTTTATAAATGATATTTTTGGGTTCACTTCCGTTTCAACCTTCAATTCCCCAACCTTGTACATAGTCTATAGCTAAATTCTGTAGCAATAGAAGGTTGTTTTTTTTTTTGGGGGGGGGGCAGAAAAATTCAGAAAGAATAGTGTATTTTCTTTAATCTATCAGGTGTTCAATAATTGTGTATTAAAATTAAGAGATTGTATATAAAAATAGCAAAAAAACAACACAATTCTACAAGCTTACGATTCAGGTCTGTTGACTATCAATTTCAAAATTCAACTGAACCTGTACAGTGTATGGCTTCCGTTCAACTTAAAAATAAAATTCTTGACTATGAATGATGTAAGAATCTTATAGCAACAATTGGGAAACTGCATTCGAAATGGTTTAATCTCATCAAACAGTTCGTGATAATCAACTGTAAGTAAGGAGCGACCCGGCTCAATAGTAACCGAAACTCTAAAAAATGGATATTAACTTTGATACCAATAGAAACATCAAAAGAATCGGAATTTTATGCTGATTTCAAAAATATAAATTTCATCTAGTTTAGTGTTACCCATCAAAAGTTACGAGCCTAAGAATATTTGCCTGATTTTCGATAAAGGGGTAAAACACCCCCTAAAAGTCATATTTTTTTTTTCAGCCAGAAGAAAGATCACGGATGCGTGTTTATTTGTTGTTTTTTTTTTCCAGGGTTGAATGTAACGACCCAGTCGTCTTAGAATATCACGAGAGGGCTCATTCGAACGGCAATGAAAAGATCTAGTGTCCTTTTTAAGTAACCAAAAAATGGGAGGGCGACTAGGTCCCCTCCCCCGCTCATTTGTTTCCCAAAGTCACCGGATCGAAATTTTAAGATAGCCATTTTGTTCAGCATGGTCTAAAAACTAATAACTATGTCTTTAGGTGTAAAATGACCCGCCACAGTCCCCGGGGGAAGGATTTAAGTTGTGAACTTTGCTCATGGTTTTCATATAGTATTTTTTATTGGGAACTATACAGCCATTTTGTTTTGTTGTTTTTTTTTTGGGGGGGGGGTTGTGCTTTGGGTGTATTTCTAAGGGGAGAATCTTCATTTGGGAGAGAAATTTCTGATGAGTGAATATTCTTGAGGAAATGTTACACTGGGGGGTTTTGACAGAATTATTATACGAAATTCTTTTTAATTGTCTTAGATTCTCTTTGCCAAATTTTTATATGGAGATGTTCCGGGGGAATTATCCGGGGGCTGTTTTCCGTGCGTTTTGTTTTCTGGGAAATAATTCCCACGGAAGGGGGCATTTCTGAAGTAATCGAGAAACCGATTAGAGATTAAAGTCTTATTCCAATGAAAAAAATACCAAGGAGGACTTTTCAGGGTGAATCGTCCACAAGAAATTTTTACAGAGAGGGGGGATTCTCAGTGAGGAAGGAAATGTCTGGAGGGAATTTTACGGGGGGGGGGTGCACTTTACATTGGATGAAATTTCCACGGAGGAACTTTCCGTAAGGGGGGCGGGGGTATATTTCATAGAGGGTGAGCCAGATTTACCGGCATTATTTGAAAAGAGAACAGAAATTACGCCATATATGAAGGGTTCTCCCCTCCTCAATAACTTATTCTTTAAGCAAAAGTTTGACTGTTTACTAAAATTGAAACACAGGGTTCATAAAAAAAAATAATAAAAAAATTAAAAATATAGAAAAATAAATAAATAAATGAATTAAAAATAATAATAGATAAATAAAATATAAAAGAAAAATAATAATAACAAATCCAGTCTCTATCACTCATTATACTCAACTCCCTCTCCCTCCCCCATCCAGCCCTTCCAACCTTACCTTAGCCCCTACCCACCCTTACCTTACCTTCCCAGCCCACCCTTACCTCTCCAGCTCCTCTTCCTCCCCTACCCAACCTACCAGCCATAATAAAATTTAACAAATTCCCCCAAAAAAATAATCTTTTAAATTCTTTTTAAATTGAGGTGCATATTCCGCCGCTCTAATGCTCAATGGTAACTCATCCCATACTGATGGACCCAGGTGTTTCATTGAAAATAAAGACCTGGTACCACGACGCAAATCAACAACTATATTATCACTTTGCCTAGTTCCATAATTATGCAGGTCACTATTAATTTGGTAGAAATTCTTAAAAACATCAGGGGTTAAACCATTCTTACACTGAAACACAAATACTGCAGATTGGTAATCTCTTATCTGACCTACATTATGGAGCTTCAGGGACCTAAAACAAGCACATGTGTCGTGTACATCCTGGATATACCTACCGATTGTTCTAACAGCTTTATTTTGTAGAACTTGCACTCTTCTATAGTTGCATAAGAAGTTACTGCTCCATAGGAGGCAACCGTAGGAGATAAATGGATAAACCAACGAATAATATATAGTTAAAAGCATTCTTTGAGGGAGAAAGTGCTGCAGACGTCGAAGTATTCCTACCCCACGGGCAATTTTTGATGAAATTGCATCACTGTGACACTTCCATGCCAGATGGCAATCAAGATAAAAACCAAGGTAGTGGAGATGATCAGCTTGCTGAACTAGATTACCACATAAAGTTACCTGGCCAGACACATTCAGTGGTGTACCAACTCTAAAAAACGTCATTAAAAATGTCTTGCGAACATTTACACACAATAGGCTTAATAAGTGAAAATCTCCAGCCGAATGTGAGATTCGCTTTTCTCACCAGGTCCTTCACAGATGAGGCAAACACAGTTAAAACGGTATTATCAGCAATCGAGGTAAGACACACATCTTTCAAATAAAGACGCGCGAGATCAACATATATGAGGTAAAGCAGCGGACCTAACACTGATCCTGCTGAGCCCACATCATTCAACACTACTTTGAGGGATCTCTCTGTGAGATAACTTTGAAACCACTTTAAGCACTTTCCGTAGGCACCTGACGACTCCATCCGACTTAGCAGAGTATAAAAATCAACTGTATCGAATGCTTTGCGAATATCTATAAATATAGACAAAGGTGTTTCACCTCTGTCCATACCACTGTTAATTGATTCCATAAGTTGTTGCAAAGCATTCGTCGTCGAGTGCCCTTTGCGAAATCCGAATTGGGTCTCACTCAGCAAATCATTAGCCTGTCAGAAACTATATAAATGTTTATGAACAACTTTTTCTAATAGTTTCGAAAACAATGGAAGGATCGAAATCGGTCTCCAATTCTCAATTTCCTTTTTAGGGCCACCTCTATGAAGAGGTATCACTTTCGCAACTTTTAGCTGATCAGGAAAAATGCCCTTTTCAAGTGACAGGTTTATAATAAAAAGCAGACACAGTAGAATATAATGCATTATTGCATTAAACGCTCGAAGAGATAAGCCGTCCACTCCCGCAGAATTTGATTTCAGAGATTTCATGATTTTAAGCAGTTCATCTCTTGTACACGGATCAAAGGCTAATTCAAAACTCTTACCTCTATTATCACATATAATATATTCTTGAATCTGTTGATATCTTTTTTTTTACACTATTTTGCACTTTAATACCAATATTGGAGAAAAAATTACCAAATTCATTTGCAATTCCAGACTTATCATCAGGGGCGAACCCTTCAAGTTGTACTTCATTCCTTCCTATTTCAGCATTCCCATTGGTCACTTCATTTATCAGTTTCCATGTTTCTTTCATATTTCCTTTACAGTTTGAAAACTTTCTATCGTAATATTCGGCCATAGCTTTGCGACGTAATTTGTTCACTAAATTGCACTATTTTTTGAACAATTCATACGAAACATCACTTTTATCATCTAGATATCTTTGATAAAGCTCAATCCTTAGCTTTCTTTCTTCCAGTATTTCACTCGTTATCCATGGCTTACGGGGTTCCTGTTTCTTCACTTTCATTACCTTAACAGGACACGCACTATCATAAATTGGTAGAATAACAGACATCAGATTATCAAGTGCTCTCGTAGGGGATTCTTCTTCAGAAAACACAGGGGTCCAATCGATAACACTAATCTCCTCCACAAACTTTTGAAGATTCCATTTTTTCATTAACCTTGTCTTTATTTTCTTTTTCTTTGGTCTGTGCAACTGACACTTCATAACACTCACCAATGGAAGATGATCAGAACCAGGAAAGGCCACAACATCAGCATAACAAAGCTTCAAGTTGCCAGAACGAACGAAAATATTATCAATTAGGGTTGCACTCTGTCCAATAATCCTCGTGGGTACACTCACAAGCGGGTATAGATCATTCGATATCTTAAAATTTAAAAAATCAACATTAAGAACTTAAACCGAACCTGTATTAGTTGGAAAACGTTCAGAAATCAAATAAAAAACAAGCTTTTTGCTGAAAGTAAGGAGCAACATTAAGACTTAAAACGAACAGCAATTATTCCGTATATGAAAGCGGCTGTCCCCTCCTCAACGCCTTTCTCTTTACGCTAAAGTTTGACTCATTTTCACCACTCTAATTTTTAAAACAACAAAAAACTTTAGCGTAGAGCGAGGCGTTGTGGAGGGGACATTCATATACGGAATAATTGCTGTTCGTTTTAAGTTTTAATGTCGCTCCTAGCTTTCAGTAAAAAAAACTTGTTTTTTTTATTTTAGTTTCATAAAGACGACACTTTTGTCAACATATGAAGAACCGTGTATATGAAAATTGTATCTAACTGGTTTATATGCAAAGTAACACAAGAGACGAAAATTAACGAACAAGATAGTAGTGAAGAATTATGGTAGACAAAGTAACATTTGGCAGGGATAGGTACTAGTGATAAATCACTAGGGGTGGCACCGTAATTAGGTGATTTTCGGGGCAATCCCTGAAAATTCAGGGATAGTGCAAGCCCTGCTTGATTTCTAATCAGGAAAATCGAAATGATTAACCACACGAGAAAAGAAAAGCTCCGACTTTGCGGTTGACGCAATAAAGAATTACCGCAAATTTAATTCAAAGTCAGTCGAACGCTGCTGCCTCTATCGGCGGCGGAGCACGTGCGGCATGCCGGCGGCGTTGCGACACTTTGGTGGTGGTCAAGCATACCTCTCGTTGGCAGCGTTCGGTCGATGCGCCGGCGTGGCACCGGGGTCTATATATATATATATATATATATATATATATATATATATATATATATATATATATATATATATATATATATATATATATATATATATATATATATATATATAATATATATATATATATATATATATATATATATATATATGTATGTATACGTGTGTGTGTGTGTGTGTGGTGTATGCGATATATACATACTTGCTTGGCAGACAACGCATATGCCCAGTGATATGCTTTAGTGCTGTAAATGAGAAACAAACGGAGATAAAAGCTGCCTTAACCTGGCTCATTTGATACAAACACACACACACACACACACACACACACACACACACACACACACACACACACACACACACAAAATAATAATAATAATAAAAAATAAAAATAAAAAAAAAACGCAGGACTACTCTCCTACAGATATAACTTTCAGGTAATTTTTCAACGACTAAATCTTAAATGGTCGTAATACAGCGCATGTATGCAGCGCGGCCCAGACAGTGCACATTCCCAGTGACATACTTCAGAGCTGTAAATAAAACGGATTACAAAGGATGCCAAGCGTAATTTGTCACTGACTGGATGCAGAAGGTCCAGCATTTTAGTATTGAAGTTTTGAGAGAAGTTTCCCAAAAAGGAAGTAGTAAATACTTCAAAACTGAAGCTTTCACTTTTTTTAAGATGAAATTTCGATTTAAACTCTGACTAAATGATTGTTACAAATGGATTGTTTAGTTTGAACATCTTTGAAATCCTTTTCTTCATTTGGGGGGGGGGGTGTGGGGCTGTTGCATCAAGGGAGCCTATTTCAGCCTTTGAATTACACAGGTATGTTGTGGTAACTCGAAAGCCGCTATGTTCCTAAGCAGCGCACTTTGCTAATATATTTATACGTATCCCATGTCACACAATCTTATACGAGAATGATTGAACCCCCCCCCCCCATAGTGTAAGTGTACTTTTTTATACTGTGAAGCGCTTCGTTTGATTGTTTGTTTGTCTGTTCAAGTGCATCCAGAGGAATGGGACTCTGTTAGGGCAACATCAAGAGTGTGGGGTGGGCTAGGGGCTAGTCATATATAACGTTTTTTTTAAAGTACTTATAGCACATGAAACCCCTCTGGGAGAAGAGGGCTATACATGAGCTGGGAGGAGTGTGTTTGAAGAAGACCTCAAATGTTTGTTTCCAAACTATTTATGTTATACTTGACTTGGCACGTGATGTTACTATCCTTAACAGGACTCTTTTTGTATGCTGGAGAAGATCAAGGGTGGCTATTAATGTATTATGCTTCGCTGAAAGCGCTTATAGCACATATAACCCTCTCTGGAAGAAGGTAAAAAAGGGTTCGGGAGAGGGGAGGTAAGAAATTTTTTTAATGATTCAAATGTGGCTCCACCATTTGAATCATTGGCCATTTCATGGTTTCTGTTCTGTCATTTTGGTCCTTTAGGGTCAAGGATTTCCGTTTATGGCAGTAAATGGCAGGTAGTGGCTATTGAATTCTAAAAAAAGATTTTCCCTCTTAAATTAATTTATTAGTTTAAAGAGAGATGATCTTTAAATTAGAGAGCATCTTTCTAGTCGAGAGAGCACGAAAAAAAATCTTTGTCTTCCTGTCCGAGTTTCGATTACATTTTTAAATTATGGATTTATTTCTTGAAAATCTGAATTTATATTGCTTATATTAAATACACAAATAGTAAAGCCCTTTAATAAATAAAAATTGTATTCACAAATAGGTGTCAGACTTAAAAAAGATTCCTATAATCATGCAAAAAGGTAACAATAAATAACTTCCTTTAAATATTTATTAATGCTTCAATACTGTTATTTTCTTTGTCGTAATAATATATGTAGAGTTATTGCATATAAATTAACTCCATGGAATCATCTTAATTGTTTTATCATGTTAGAGTAAGACGATTGACTTGTTCACATGTGTACTAGGTGGGGCACATTATGAAGTTTGCACTGTTTAATTCACTAACTCATCTTGTTTTCTAACTGGAACAACTAGAATTGATTTAGCAATTGTAATTATGAACTTGTTTTTGATAACCATTAAGGAGCTCTTATATGATCATTCTAAACCCTTCGCCAAACGTTGATGAAAAACCTTGCTTGCTAGAATACTTCAAAAGTCGATGGAAAGCTGAAACTGTCAATTAAAGTTTTCAAGGAGATGTATTCCTTATAAATAAAATAGGATTTTAGATGTGGCTTGACGTCACTTGGAACACTGCTAGCGCGTTTGAGCATACCTTAACCGACTTACCGGCTTAACGTTAACTTCCTTGGGTGTGACCTAGAGAGAAAGAGAGAGAGAGAGAGGGAGAGAGAGAGAGAGAGAGAGAGCCGCCCTGGCCCAGCTCTGTGCTTACTGTAAAAATTATGCGCTATTTTTATTCTTTACGAATTTAAATGTGAAGGAATCTATCAACCTTATTCCTAGATATAAAAGTCATTCTTCGCTTAGAGCTGATCCTGAATTTAAAACGAGACCTACCCCACATGGGCACCGTAGATGGCTTTACTGAGTTTAAAAACTAGAGAAGATAAAAATAACTACATGTTACAAGAAAAGGCAATGGTATTAGAAAAAATCAGAAAAAAATCACCTTTGTAAGAGAGGAAGTCATCCCTGTGGCTAATATTGAAAGACTGCAATTAATCATACCCCTTGATCAGTGAATTTGAAGTTCTCAAGTGTGCAATATTAGTTATAGAAAAAAAACATACATAATTTATTTTGGAGCGGGCCCAGAATGATCAGAAGACAATTTTTTTTTCAGATAAGACAACAATCTCCTAATACATGGGTGTTCACAGGATAATTACAGTTTTAAAGACAAGAACTATCACCCTTTCTAAAGACTGTAAATTACAGTTTATCACCTTGCGCAATCACTTCGACCTATGCAATTTCAGTCAATCATCACTCCAATGGAGATTTACGACTTAATTTAAAACAAGCCTTTTAAGAATTCAAACGGTGCCTCATTCTTGTGCAAAGACGAACCTAACAATTACGTGCTGTTCATTATATAAGATGAACTAATAATAAAGATCTCCTTTTTAAGAACGCAAAAATACTCATTGTATGCCTTGAAAAGACATACAAGGGCAGTTTGAGAGACGTTTAATGAAACGCAAAAACGTTACATGAGAATGAAAAAACCAAAAATAACTTCGGGTTTGTTTGCTATGGAAACGATTACATCTCAACAATTCTACAAATATGAAGGAATGCCAATTTTTATGTTCATGAATGTGTCCCCTGAGTATCCAAAAATGTGTCATTTTTATCTAAAAAGCGTCCATCTTGAAATCTCAAAAACTGAAGATTACTTTTTTTTCACCAGTTGCATTAATGACCAAAGACGCTATGTGTCTGTTTCAAAGGGAAAGTGCCAGGACATCGACACGTCAGGACCACTACCGTCAGGACATCGACAACATCCGTCATAACATCGACAAAACATCCGTCAGAACATCGACACGTCATGACATCGACAGTCACAATCGCTACCCGTCAGAACATCGACAGTCATAATATGGACACGTCAGTTCATCGACAGTCACAATCGCTACCCGTCAGAACGTCGACAGTCATAAGATCGACACGTCATAGCATAAAAAATTTGTTTCGTAACGAAAATCTGTCAGAACCACTAACCGTCAGAACGTCGACAGTCGTAACATCGACACGTCATAACATCTAAAAAAAATCCATAACGAAAATCCGTCAGAACCACTAACCGTCAGAGTGTCGACAGTCATAACATCAAAAAATGTAAAACTTTAGTTTTTTGGGGTTTAGGGGGGGGGATAGGTACCTAGGTTAGGTTACGTATTTAATATATGCTATGCTTATATAGCATATATTAAATGTTTGATGTTATGACGTGTCGATGTTATGACTGTCGACGTTCTGACGGGTAGTGATTGTGACTGTCGATGAACTGACGTGTCGATGTTATGACTGTCGACGTCCTGACGGGTAGCGATTGTGACTGTTGATGTCCTGCCGTGTCGATGTTATAACTGTCGATGTCCTGACGTGTCGATGTTCTGTCGGGTTTTCCTTGTTGACGAAATGACGTTTAGTGCTTGTGATGGTTAGATGAAATGGTAGCATCCCTTTTCAAAGTGATGAGTTAACATCAAATATGATGAAAAAAAAACATTGATACACAATCACTGACTGTGAAAGTACGAAACTCATGTAAACATGTAAATCCCTTACTTTGGAGTAAATCTGTTAATTACTACACCTGTGGCAAAACCTGGATGCAAAAAAAAAAAAAAAAAAAAAAATACCGAGAAAAATCACTACTTTGGTGAAAAGTGACGTTTTTTTTTTAACAAAATATATATTCAGTTGAGAAATATTTCGTTTTATGTAATAAATTTACAAAATGTGTTGCTTTTGTGTCCCAAATTTACAAAATGTGCCACTTTTTCACACTTTTATGTCATTGTGTCCCGGCACATGGAAATGTGTCCTTTTGATTAATTAATTAAAAAAACTTGTTCTACAAAATAAATTTTCCAAAGAAAAGTAAAGAACTCCATTAAACAAAAAAAGAGCAAAAATAAAATCAAACAATCTACCAAGTTTGAACGTACCACAAATCAGCATCAATAAATAAATGAAACCCGAAACAAACAGAAATTATAATAAATAACCGAGTCAAACTCAAAACGAGCAGAAATTAGCATAAGTTGGGCGCAAAATCCCTATGCCTTCCCAAGGCCAGACCAAAATTTGCACTTTACTGGAAAAATACAAATGAATGTGCATTGTCAGTTTAATATACATATACTGATATTTAGTAATCAAAATGTTAATATTATTTGATTTATTAAAGTTATAAAAGTCAAACATTTATATTTTTTCAGTAAAGTGCAAATTTTGTTCTGGCCTTGGGAAGGCATAGGGGTTTTGCGCCCAACTTATGCTGATTTCTGCTCGTTTTGAGTTTGACTCGGTCATTTATTGTAATTTCTGTTCGTTTCGGGTTTTATTTATTTATTGATGCTGATTTGTGATACTTTCACGCTTGGTAGATTATTTAATTTTATTTTTGCTCTTTTTTGTTTAATGGAGTTCTTTAATTTTCTTTGAAAAACTTATTTTGTAGAAAAAGTTTTTTTAACTACTTTCTGTTCGTTTTATATTGACATAGTCAATATAAAATAGTCATGTGTCATGTGTTTGGAGGAATGGCGGGCGTGAGAGGGAGGTTAGTTACGCTCCAATCACTTTTGATTATTACAAAGGGCACTAGCCCTCTCAATTTCGAATTGAATGAGCCCCTTTTGAAGTTTTATGACAACTCTATCTATAGAATCTTATATGCCCCAGGGCATAAACTACAACCTTTGCCCTTGGGGCTCTCGGGGGTTTGTCATCCTTAAATACATAATTTCCAGAACTTTCAACTATGTTGAACAAAATGGCTATCTCTAAACTTTGATTGAAAGTTTTTGGGGAAATGGTGGGTGTAAGAGAGGGGTTAATTACTCTCCACTCACTTTCGACTATTAAAAAGGGCAATTTCAATTTCCAATCAAATAAGCCCTTTTTGAAATTTCTATAACAACTTTCGATATAAACTTTAATGCCCCCAGGGCATAACTTACAACCCTTGCACTGAGGGCTCTGAGGGGGTTATCATCCTAAAAGACCTAATTTCCAGTTCTTTCAACTACGTTGAACAACATGGATATCTCAAAATTTTGATTGGATGTGTTTGGGAAAATGGTGGGTGTGAGAGGGGCGTTAGTCGCTATCCAATCACTTTCAACTATTAAAAAAGGCACTAGCCCTTTCAATTTCCAATTGAATGATCCCTTTTGAAGTTTCTACGACAACGCTTTCAATCAGGGCATAACTTACGACCCTTGCCCTGAGGGCTCTGGGGGAGGGGTTGTCATCCTTAAAGACCTAATTATGGTTCTTATGAAAGGGATGCTCGTATAACCTTCAAAGAGGGTTCATTTGATTGGAAATTGAAAGTTCTAGTTCAGTTTTTAAGAGTCAAGAGATTTAAGGGCAACTAGCCCCCCCCCCTCATGCCCTTTTCCCCCAAACCGATCCGCTACAAATTTTGAGATGGCCAGTTTTTTTGAAAATTGTTCAAAAATTAGATAACAAAAACTCCGGTGTCAACACAACCCCTAAGGGCCTGGGGGTAGGCGTTGTACGTGTTGTCCTGGGGGTGTATACGGTTCTTATGAAAGGGATTCTCTTATAAAGTTCAGAGAGGGTTCATTTGATTGGAAATTGAATGTTCTATTTCACTTTTTAAGAGTCAAAAGGTATTTAAGGGCAACTAGCCCCCCCCCCCCGTACACACGCCCTTTTTTCTCCAAGCCCATCCGATAAAATTTTCCAATAGCCATTTCATTAAAAATAGTTCAAAGGTCAGATAAGAAAAATTCCTGTTTTGACTTAACACCCTAGGGCCCAGAGGCAGGCGTTCTAAGTATGGCTCTGGGGGCGTATATGGTTCTTTGGAAGGTATGCTCGCATAAACTTTGGAGAGGGCTCATTTGATTGGAAATTGAAAGTTCTAGTTAACTTTTAAAGAGTCAAAAGATATCGGAGGGCAACTAGCCCCCCCCCCTCCATGCCCTTTTTTCTCAAACCCATCCAATAAGAACTTTGTGATAGCCGTTTTTTTAAAATAGTTCAAAGATCATGTAATGAAAACTCCGTTGTCGACACAAACCTCTAGGGCCCGCAGGCCTCGTTGTAAGTAATGCTCTGGGGGCGCATATAGTTCTTATGGAAGGGATGCTCGTATAAACTTCGGAGAGGGCTTATATGATTGGAAATTGAAAGTTCTCGTTCACTTTTTAACAGTCAAAAGAGATCGGAGGGCAACTAGCCCTCTTCTCCACGCCCTATTTCCCTCAAACCCATAATCCTTCAATCGACATAATCCTTCAGGGCCCAGGGTAGGCGTTGTAAGTTATGCCTGTGGGGCATATACAGCTATTGCGGGAGGGATGCTCGTATAAACTTCAGAGAGGGCTCCTTTGATTGGAAATTGAAAGTTGTAGTTCAGTTTTTAAGAGTCAAAAGAGATCAGTGCTACTATCCCGCCCCCCTTGCCCCTTTTCCCCAAATGCATCCGATAAAAATTTTGAGATAGCCATTTTGTTAAAAATAGTTCAAAGGTCAGATAAAAAAAAACTTCAGTGTCGACACAACC